>OY292408.1:6355000-6357500 GCA_958496275.1 Zele albiditarsus
TCACCATCTTTCGGGTCCCAACGTGTACGCTCTAGGTGCGCCTCTTCTCGTAATGAGAATGAGACGCCCTGGGAGTGCGGAGCTGTCATCGTAATGCAACTCATCCTCCCTTAATCATTACAAGAACGATCTTTACTTTCATTGTGCCTTTAGGTTTAATTTATAAAATGAATCCCAATGACTTGCGCACATGTTAGACTCCTTGGTCCGTGTTTCAAGACGGGTCCTGAAAGTACCCAAAGCAGTAGCGTCGCCGACCAGTAATTAATTATCGAGCCAGTCAAAGAACACCATACAACCAACAGCTGGTTAGCTCCAGTGACGGCATTGAGTCCGCACTACCAGAATACTAACCGCGCTTGCGATGGGCTTGACGCAAATTAAAATGCGACTCATTACCGTGCGAATACCGCCGGGCAGCCGATCAGGTCACCGGTGGTCTTCAATTTGAAAAATTAAAGACTACCATCCGGGCCATAGAACGACACCCAACGGGTCGCGACGTCCTACTAGGGGAGAAGTGCACGCCGACACATCTAGCAATAAAATGAACAAGCACGTACAAGAATTATCACAAGGATAACTCGTATCGCAACTCATACATATACCAGACGCGTTAACGATGAATCTCCCCATTCGATCTTTTGGGTTTCTCAGGTTTACCCCTGAACGGTTTCACGTACTCTTGAACTCTCTCTTCAAAGTTCTTTTCAACTTTCCCTCACGGTACTTGTTCGCTATCGGTCTCGTGGTTATATTTAGCCTTAGATGGAGTTTACCACCCACTTAGAGCTGCACTCTCAAGCAACTTGACTCTAAGGAGAGATTTATCTGAGACGCGTCTCGGTCACTACGGGCCTGGCACCCTCTATGGGTAATTGGCCCCATTCAAGATGGACTTGGACACGAGAATACGCCACAGAAGTAAATCCTCCTAAACACTACATTTCCCAGTGGCAATCACCACGGGATTCAGTGCTGGGCTAATTCCTGTTCGCTCGCCGCTACTAAGGAAATCCTAGTTAGTTTCTTTTCCTCCGCTTAGTAATATGCTTAAATTCAGCGGGTAGTCTCACCTAATCTGAGGTCGTCGATTATGAATTACATCCATCAATTGGCTACACAAAATGCAAGAAAAAAAAGTATCAATGATATAAATGCAACCACTATATAATAAAAATACAGCAGTAAGCGTATATGTAATTTTTGCCACATTATAACATCGGCGCGTGAGCAATCATTAAAAAATGTCTGGAACAACGTGAACAACACATTAAATGGCAACCCAGTCAAAATCTGTCCTTTCTCAACTAAATAATATAGCTCAGGGACTCGACGACCGGCCATAAAATATATTTATGTCGTACATCATCCAGCATCTGCAATATATAATGATTGACGACTCGATGGGCTACAAAGTATAATAACGCTTGCATTCCATATCATATAGTCATCAATTTCTGCAATACATATAATCAAAATTGCTGCCATTGACTGTTAAAAACTGAAATACACACAATTTAAACGAACTTTCATATTATCAAATTGCTCGATGGAAATTGGCGCATTCTAGTTCTCCATCATTTCAAGTGACACCATCATTCAGCCAATAAATATTGTCCGAAATACAATGAAACACTCATCACAACATTCTCACGCTTGTTTAGCGATATTCATATATATTATATGAATAACAACTAAAAGCAGTTTTTATATTATAAACGACCCTCAGCTAGGCGTGGTCCGGGAATTGGATCCGTGGACCGCAATATGCGTTCAAAATGTCGATGTTCATGTGTCCTGCAGTTCACAAGTTGACGCGCAATTAGCTGCGTTCTTCATCGACCCACGAGCCAAGTGATCCACCGTTCAGGGTAATCATATGTATTTATTCATTTATGCTTGAATATGTATTCAAAATCACAATTTGTTGGGATTACAACAATGTTATAATATACAAGATACAATGCGTGACAGGCCACGAGAACCAAATAACAACAACTCAATGGTTATTAGAGGAACTCGTTTGCTGCCAACACACCAACCGTACACAGTACACAAAAGTTAATTACGCATTGGTAATAACAGTCAGCACTTACGGCAAAATGAAGCAAAATATGAACGCATTGTATCTCATAAACACACCTTCTAAATATAATCAATGATATGAGCAAGATACGCAGCGAAAATACCATAGCTGCACTAACTCGTGGTGAATATTCATTTAAAAACCTCAGATACATACAAAAATATACATACCCTACGTATAAAATCATTGAGATTAAATACTAGGTTACCACAAGCAACTGATAGTAATGTGCAACATACTTCGGCATATAATAATGTACATATGTACACCACATATACGCTCGTTCAAATAACGTTGTGTGCGTCAACACATTTGTTATATTAATTGTAACATTGTACAATATTTCAAAACGCTACTTTGTGTTTCCACAAAGTGGTATGCAATATGTGTACGTTAATGATCCTTCCGCAG
>OY292408.1:6360000-6365000 GCA_958496275.1 Zele albiditarsus
TGTACTCCGATCTGGCACACTAGCACCGCTCGGCGGCACGTAAATCTCCGATGCGTTGCACTGTACATTTCTTACCACGCGGCACTTAGCTCAACCACGCGTTGGACGTATTATTGAATTATATTATTTTACACTATAAAAAGAATCTCTATTTATTTTTATATGAAAACTATCAATTATATCGATGATCGCCATTATTATTTCAGTATTTGAATTGAAAATCATTGCCTAACAGTTGATAAATAAAAACAAAATTAGTGTATCACGTAGGTGAAAATTAACAATATATCATCCACATGTGCATTATTTTCTAATTTATTTCTAATATTATTGTATAAATAACGATAAAGTTTGAGTATTCTATGGCGATCAAAAAATAAATAAAATTGTTCATAGATCGATTCATAGTTTATGTTTGTGAATATAATAAAGTCGATGAAACGATTTAATAATCCGAGTATTTCCCATAGATA
This sequence comes from Zele albiditarsus, assembly GCA_958496275.1. NCBI lineage: Eukaryota > Metazoa > Arthropoda > Insecta > Hymenoptera > Braconidae > Zele > Zele albiditarsus. Next base: position 6,360,474 of record OY292408.1, read on the forward strand.
TCAATATAACAGTGAATAAAATGATACGTCCCAAATAATTCAAAGTGAATATTATCTAGAATGTTCTTGAACTATGATTTTCCATCACACCGTGATTTCCAAAATGATATTTTGAATAGATATTTGAAAACTAAATAATACTACATGGTGGAATTATGATTGGAATAATCACTCATGTTAATCACTAATGTTATTATTACGAAGTTTTGTTGCTGGCAATGATCACAAATAATTCGATAATAAGAAAAGTTTGACATCATGTAGTTTGATATGGTGTCACGACAGTATATAGGTGACATTCGCGCGCGGAACGTATACAGAGTTGTATTATTTATAGTAATAAGATAAGTTCAATTTGTACTTAAATTAAAATTATCAGTAATATGGATCATTGCCATTATTATTGCCATCATTATTCCAGTATTTTAATTCATAATTATCACATGAAATGTGGATAAATGTGGACAAAAATTATGTATCATGTGGATAGAAATTTCTAATATACGTTGATAAATAACGATGAAATTCAAGTTTTGTGTAGCATTAAATAAATAAATTTATTTGCACTATATCAATATGAATTTATTCATGTTTTTGTGTACTATTTACTTATCAATCGTCAGTTTATGCTTGTGAGTATAATAATTGTGAGCAAATTTTATGTACGATGTTTCACAACTATGATTTTCCACCACTTTGTTATTTTCTAATTTATATTTTGAACAGATATCATGTAGTTGAATAAAGTGTTACGACCGTAACAAATTGATGTGCCCTTCTTCAAACTTGATAGAAGGGAACAGGAATAAATGAATGAATAACTCCGACTGAGTTACAGAGGGAACAAGTGACATATAGTTCAATATATATATATATAATACACGCTAATAATCTTTTCGTCATGTTCGAAGTCATATGTATGGAAATTAATTTTATCATTATTGAGACACAACCCCGCATTTCACAGATAATTGAATGATTCATAACATTTATTAATAAAATGTAAATTTTTCTTGTTCGAAGATGATTGTCTACAGAAATAGGCCAATACATCTGGTAATCGAGCGCGGGGATCCGACGGCAAGTGGCAACCCGTGACCATCCAACTCCACGCTATAGATATACTAGCAATAGTAATTTTCACTGTATACCATAAATGAACTAACAATGTGAATGATTAATAGGAGTAATCATCTATTCTATCAGATTTTTGAACACAATTTGTTACTGAATCTGTAATATAAAAGAATAACTTATGGACATTTTTCATACCGTACGCTATATTTAGCTTTATTTACGTACGCGATACGAATTTTCCTCCAAATCTTATCGTTATATTTATAAAATTTCTAATTTTCGTATTTGCATAGCATGCATTTGTTTCGCCCACAGCTGGTTGGTACGAATCTTCCGCTATTTATATTGATATTACGGCCATTATTTGCAGCTTACATAACCCTGCGTGGTCGCTCTATATTTTCACTGGCTCCGCGGTCACACTGGGTCGTTTGTGTCCGCGTGCAATTTTCAACGGGTTGAAATGCTTCAAAAAATCTGAAAAAATTTCTGACTACTCAATGTTCATACAATATGAATGAATAATAATCAAAGCCCAAAAGTTATTATTTTTTACGTTTTGTTACGTCCTGATGGAATGTTTAATTGAAGATATTCAAGTTACTACTTGAATCTGGTTATTGATGAAGTTGAAATATGTTGATTGAGTATTGGAATTCGATTTTGATGTTTTTCTTGATGTTGTTCGACGATTCCAACGTGGACGTTTTCAGAAATAATTTAATTTAGATTTATGTTCCAAAAATGGTAGGGATCGTGCGCTTGCCACTGCTATGCACAGGTGAATGATTTGGACGCTGGATGACGTGTGTGTATTGATTTAATGACGTATATGATTAATTTCATGATGGACAACTGTACACTTTATTATATCTGACTTTGTGTTGTGAGTGGCTGAAGACTTCTGACTTGGTGTTGTGAATGGCTGAAGACCTCTGACTGCTGTCTGTGACTTGACTGAGGTTTATATATTGTTGTGTGCTCTTGTCATCACAGGTGGGCTGTTCCCCATGGGTTGATTTGGTGTGGTTCGGTTGATTATGCAATGGGCCAATGCCTTTGCATTCGGACAGAAAGCCCAACGTTGCATTTTCCGTGCATTGCCCTCAGGTCAGGTTTGCAGTGGCAACTTCTGTCTCGAGGAATGTGCTGAGGTTCTAGGCTTCAGCTGGTGTTCAAGTCCAGTGTCTTATAAACTATTTGCTAATGTTAAGGATTGAATGGAATGTATGAAGATTTGGTTTGCGAAATGTTGCTCAATCCAAGATTGATGACTTATAAACTATTGAATGTTTATTTGGCATGATATTGAATCAAAGCGTTAATTAATATTATTTTGATAATTTAAATGGTGTGTGTGTGTGTATATGTATATTTGGGGTTGAGGGTTGGCTATGACGTAACAGTATTAATAGCTATTTGAGCGAGAATGTATGGAAAAAGTGTTTCGGCTTAAATATTATTTAAAAAAAAATGTATGATAGGAAAAAAAAACCCATGGATTCTTGTCATCGACATCCTAAGGTTTGACAAAAACCTAGTCACGATCCGTTCTGCCGAAAAAAGTATAATTATTTGGACACCTGAAAATGGACAATTTCAAGGAGAGGAAAATAGAAGAATTTTAGGGAAAAAAATGTATGATAGTGTTTTATGTGAAAAAATCGGCTTTAATTAGAAAAATGGTAATAATGAACGTTGCCGAAGAACAATTACATCGAATTGACTTAAGAGAAAAATTTCGTTTCGTGGAAATAGATTTTTGAAAGAAAAATTACATTTTTTTAACTCTTTCAATTTGAAAATTTTTTTTTGAAGTAAAAAAAACACAAAAAATATAATATTTTTTCTTTCTGGCATTCTAGGGAAAAAATCAGATTTTTCGAAAAAAAAATTTTATTGGATTTTTGTTTTGAGAAAAAAAATCTAAAAATTCAAATATTTTTTTTCCCCCTTTCACACACTCTGGGAAACGTCCCGGACTAAAAAAAAAAACGAAATTTCAGAAAGAACTTTTTGTAGCACGCCGGTCGCACTAGGTCGTTCGTGACCACGATTCAACTTTTATCGGTTGAAGCTCGAATACGAACTGGCACAGGACGACCAAATTAACGCTGTGGGACCCTCTCTATACGAAGTTTTTTTAGGGATGAGGATCAGGCCCCGCCGACTTCATTTTCGGGAAAAACCCAAGTGAAATTTCACTATGGTCACAAACGACCCAGAGCGGCCGCGCGGGGTTAACGGTATCAAAAATCCATATGAGTAATTTAATTACATAATATAGATTTAGTACCGCAACTAAAATGTGCCATCGAAAAAATTGAGTTTGAATATCCACTAGGATTTAGCAATGTTCCTATTAATCATTCACATTGTTAGTTCATTTATGGTATACAGTGAAAATTACTATTGCTAGTATATCTATAGCGTGGAGTTGGATGGTCACGGGTTGCCACTTGCCGTCGGATCCCCGCGCTCGATTACCAGATGTATTGGCCTATTTCTGTAGACAATCATCTTCGAACAAGAAAAATTTACATTTTATTAATAAATGTTATGAATCATTCAATTATCTGTGAAATGCGGGGTTGTGTCTCAATAATGATAAAATTAATTTCCATACATATGACTTCGAACATGACGAAAAGATTATTAGCGTGTATTATATATATATATATTGAACTATATGTCACTTGTTCCCTCTGTAACTCAGTCGGAGTTATTCATTCATTTATTCCTGTTCCCTTCTATCAAGTTTGAAGAAGGGCACATCAATTTGTTACGGTCGTAACACTTTATTCAACTACATGATATCTGTTCAAAATATAAATTAGAAAATAACAAAGTGGTGGAAAATCATAGTTGTGAAACATCGTACATAAAATTTGCTCACAATTATTATACTCACAAGCATAAACTGACGATTGATAAGTAAATAGTACACAAAAACATGAATAAATTCATATTGATATAGTGCAAATAAATTTATTTATTTAATGCTACACAAAACTTGAATTTCATCGTTATTTATCAACGTATATTAGAAATTTCTATCCACATGATACATAATTTTTGTCCACATTTATCCACATTTCATGTGATAATTATGAATTAAAATACTGGAATAATGATGGCAATAATAATGGCAATGATCCATATTACTGATAATTTTAATTTAAGTACAAATTGAACTTATCTTATTACTATAAATAATACAACTCTGTATACGTTCCGCGCGCGAATGTCACCTATATACTGTCGTGACACCATATCAAACTACATGATGTCAAACTTTTCTTATTATCGAATTATTTGTGATCATTGCCAGCAACAAAACTTCGTAATAATAACATTAGTGATTAACATGAGTGATTATTCCAATCATAATTCCACCATGTAGTATTATTTAGTTTTCAAATATCTATTCAAAATATCATTTTGGAAATC